>CM067297.1:4457216-4459716 GCA_033220335.2 Troides aeacus | reverse complement strand
CCTATGTCTAATTTCCTTTTTATCCGAATTTCACAATCTACCCTCTCCCGCCCAAATAAGGGACAGGAGAGCAGGATGTGCGCCACGGTCTGGTCCACCTCCGGGTCACAGGGGCACGCGGGACTCTCCTTGAGTTTGAACCTGTGGAGGTACTCGGAGAATCCCCCGTGCCCGGTGAACATCTGGACCAAGACCGTGTCGAGCTCGATCTGGCGAGTCACGCGATACGCTGACTTGACGCTCGGGAAGAACATCCTCGTTGTTGAAGCCGTCGTACCTTGCACATACCTCCTGTTCCATTCGTCAAGCGTCTCCAGCCTTAGCTGACGCTTGACGAATGAAACGGGGCAATCCTCGTACTCAGGTCTTCTCTTGCTCTTCAGGGCCGCTTCCTTGGCCAGTTGGTCCGCCCTTTCGTTCCCCTCCAACCCCACATGCGCCTTCACCCAATACAACCTTACGTTCGTCCCTTTCTCACGCGCTTTCATTATATTCTCTTTTACTGCGATCGCCAGGGGATGGAGGGTGTCAGGTTTGGCGACAGTCTCCAGGGCGGACCTCGAATCGCTGAGTACGGCGCACGAATGCGCCGATCCGCTGGCCGCGTACCCTGTCGCTTTCGCCAAAGCCAGCAGCTCTGCCTGGTATACGGTGCAGAAGTTGCCCAACTTGAGTTTTTTGTTGGTAACCTCTGCGGCGTCCCGCAGAACGCAGAACGCCGCACCCACCTTGTCGTCGATGCGGCTGCCGTCGGTGTAGATCACCGAGTCGGCAGCCGAGGTGGCAAGTTGGACTTCTTCCGCACCTTCGCCCAGACAGGAGAATTCCACACCAAGCTGCACAGACGGGTGTGGGAGTCTCAAGTAGCTGACCGGAACCTCCAGCTCTCGGTCACCCAGTACTTGCCGGGTGTGGCCGCGCTTTACCTCAAATAAAGTGGCCGCTTCTTGGACCCGAAGGTCTAGAGGAAGCAGCCCGGCAAGTACTAGGGCCGAATGCAACGACGCGGTTCGGTGAGTTCGCGCAATTTTCTGCGCGAAGCCACGCTGAACCGCATCGAGCTGCCTTCGGACCAGCAGCTTCTTAGCCGCCGGCGCCCATGCACTCGCTGCATACAAAATGATCGGCTCCAACACCGCCAGATACATCGTTCTGATCACCTCCGAGTTCAACCCCCATGACACTTTAGCGGCCCTGCACAACTGACGATAGAGGCCTTGGGCCTTGCTGCTCACGTTCTTCACGTGCGTGTTGAACGTGAGCCTATCGTCAATTGTCAGGCCGAGTATCCGAACTTCACGAGTTCGACAAAGGGGCTCTCCGCCCATATTCAATATTGGGTTGTCGTACTTGAGTTTGTTGGTCAGCACCATCACGTTGGTTTTGTGTGGTGCAAACCTCAACTTGTTTCGGACCCCCCAATCGTGAATATCGGCGAGCACCGCATTTGCCTTCCTCGTGATGTCCCCGGTCTCTTGCCCGGAGAAGATCAGCACGACGTCGTCTGCGAACGCCTGGCAGTGTGTTCCGCTCTTGACCACCATCTCCAGGAGTGGATTTAGGAGGAGGGTCCAGAATGTTGGGCCGCCCACGGATCCCTGCACGCACCCCTTGGTGGTATCTCTGGCACACTCCGCCCCCGCGTACCTGACGGACACCTTGCGATCGCTAAAATAGCTATCGACAAGGCGCCGCAGGTCGACGGGGCAGCGAGTCTCGGCCAGTCTGCACCGTATAGCAGGCCACCAGGCGTTGTCGAAGGCTCCCTCTATGTCCAATGATACCAGCACAACGATCTCCTTCTCCTTCAAGCGAGAGCGTATGTGCTGGATCAGGTCATACAGGGAGTCTTCGGTACACCTTTGCGGCATGAAGCCGTATTGGTGGCTACTGATATACGGTGCAGTGTACCACCGTATCCTCCGGACCATCATCTTTTCTAGGACCTTGCCCATGACGGGCAAGAGTCCGATGGGCCGGTAGGATTTCGGGTGCGTGTAGTCATCCTTACCGGGCTTCCGCAACACCACAACCGCTGCCTCCTTCCATCTCGTGGGGAAGTGGGCAAGAGCGAGACACCGGTTGGAGAGCGCGAGAAACAGTTCGGCATCCACGGCAATGGCCGCCCGGCAGATGTCGGCGGTGAATCCGTCGAAGCCAGGTGCCTTTTTCGCGTTGAAGGTTGACACGGACCATCGGAGCTCCTCCATCGTGAAGGGGGGTTCACATGGATCACCATGTCCCCCCTCGTTGACTTCATCGGACTGGGCTCTTACAGTGCAGTGGTCCGCATTGTCCTCCCCGGGGTCATCCCCCGGGAAGAAAACCTCCGCAAGCAACCTGGCCGATCCCGCTGCGTCCAGCACCTTCCCTCCCTGGACGAGGGGGACGTCTTCACGCCTTACCTCCGTGCGACGCATCACGCGATAGATGCCGTCCCACATGGTCTCGCGCTCCTGCCTCTCGCAGAACCGCTTCCAACTTGAGGTCTGAGCACGCC
>CM067297.1:4442500-4457016 GCA_033220335.2 Troides aeacus | reverse complement strand
ACCTAACCTAACCTAACCTAACCTAACCTAACCTAACCTAACCTAACCTAACCTAACCTAACCTAACCTAACCTAACCTAACCTAACCTAACCTAACCTAACCTAACCTAACCTAACCTAACCTAACCTAACCTAACCTAACCTAACCTAACCTAACCTAACCTAACCTAACCTAACCTAACCTAACCTAACCTAACCTAACCTAACCTAACCTAACCTAACCTAACCTAACCTAACCTAACCTAACCTAACCTAACCTAACCTAACCTAACCTAACCTAACCTAACCTAACCTAACCTAACCTAACCTAACCTAACCTAACCTAACCTAACCTAACCTAACCTAACCTAACCTAACCTAACCTAACCTAACCTAACCTAACCTAACCTAACCTAACCTAACCTAACCTAACCTAACCTAACCTAACCTAACCTAACCTAACCTAACCTAACCTAACCTAACCTAACCTAACCTAACCTAACCTAACCTAACCTAACCTAACCTAACCTAACCTAACCTAACCTAACCTAACCTAACCTAACCTAACCTAACCTAACCTAACCTAACCTAACCTAACCTAACCTAACCTAACCTAACCTAACCTAACCTAACCTAACCTAACCTAACCTAACCTAACCTAACCTAACCTAACCTAACCTAACCTAACCTAACCTAACCTAACCTAACCTAACCTAACCTAACCTAACCTAACCTAACCTAACCTAACCTAACCTAACCTAACCTAACCTAACCTAACCTAACCTAACCTAACCTAACCTAACCTAACCTAACCTAACCTAACCTAACCTAACCTAACCTAACCTAACCTAACCTAACCTAACCTAACCTAACCTAACCTAACCTAACCTAACCTAACCTAACCTAACCTAACCTAACCTAACCTAACCTAACCTAACCTAACCTAACCTAACCTAACCTAACCTAACCTAACCTAACCTAACCTAACCTAACCTAACCTAACCTAACCTAACCTAACCTAACCTAACCTAACCTAACCTAACCTAACCTAACCTAACCTAACCTAACCTAACCTAACCTAACCTAACCTAACCTAACCTAACCTAACCTAACCTAACCTAACCTAACCTAACCTAACCTAACCTAACCTAACCTAACCTAACCTAACCTAACCTAACCTAACCTAACCTAACCTAACCTAACCTAACCTAACCTAACCTAACCTAACCTAACCTAACCTAACCTAACCTAACCTAACCTAACCTAACCTAACCTAACCTAACCTAACCTAACCTAACCTAACCTAACCTAACCTAACCTAACCTAACCTAACCTAACCTAACCTAACCTAACCTAACCTAACCTAACCTAACCTAACCTAACCTAACCTAACCTAACCTAACCTAACCTAACCTAACCTAACCTAACCTAACCTAACCTAACCTAACCTAACCTAACCTAACCTAACCTAACCTAACCTAACCTAACCTAACCTAACCTAACCTAACCTAACCTAACCTAACCTAACCTAACCTAACCTAACCTAACCTAACCTAACCTAACCTAACCTAACCTAACCTAACCTAACCTAACCTAACCTAACCTAACCTAACCTAACCTAACCTAACCTAACCTAACCTAACCTAACCTAACCTAACCTAACCTAACCTAACCTAACCTAACCTAACCTAACCTAACCTAACCTAACCTAACCTAACCTAACCTAACCTAACCTAACCTAACCTAACCTAACCTAACCTAACCTAACCTAACCTAACCTAACCTAACCTAACCTAACCTAACCTAACCTAACCTAACCTAACCTAACCTAACCTAACCTAACCTAACCTAACCTAACCTAACCTAACCTAACCTAACCTAACCTAACCTAACCTAACCTAACCTAACCTAACCTAACCTAACCTAACCTAACCTAACCTAACCTAACCTAACCTAACCTAACCTAACCTAACCTAACCTAACCTAACCTAACCTAACCTAACCTAACCTAACCTAACCTAACCTAACCTAACCTAACCTAACCTAACCTAACCTAACCTAACCTAACCTAACCTAACCTAACCTAACCTAACCTAACCTAACCTAACCTAACCTAACCTAACCTAACCTAACCTAACCTAACCTAACCTAACCTAACCTAACCTAACCTAACCTAACCTAACCTAACCTAACCTAACCTAACCTAACCTAACCTAACCTAACCTAACCTAACCTAACCTAACCTAACCTAACCTAACCTAACCTAACCTAACCTAACCTAACCTAACCTAACCTAACCTAACCTAACCTAACCTAACCTAACCTAACCTAACCTAACCTAACCTAACCTAACCTAACCTAACCTAACCTAACCTAACCTAACCTAACCTAACCTAACCTAACCTAACCTAACCTAACCTAACCTAACCTAACCTAACCTAACCTAACCTAACCTAACCTAACCTAACCTAACCTAACCTAACCTAACCTAACCTAACCTAACCTAACCTAACCTAACCTAACCTAACCTAACCTAACCTAACCTAACCTAACCTAACCTAACCTAACCTAACCTAACCTAACCTAACCTAACCTAACCTAACCTAACCTAACCTAACCTAACCTAACCTAACCTAACCTAACCTAACCTAACCTAACCTAACCTAACCTAACCTAACCTAACCTAACCTAACCTAACCTAACCTAACCTAACCTAACCTAACCTAACCTAACCTAACCTAACCTAACCTAACCTAACCTAACCTAACCTAACCTAACCTAACCTAACCTAACCTAACCTAACCTAACCTAACCTAACCTAACCTAACCTAACCTAACCTAACCTAACCTAACCTTAACCTAACCTAACCTAACCTAACCTAACCTAACCTAACCTAACCTAACCTAACCTAACCTAACCTAACCTAACCTAACCTAACCTAACCTAACCTAACCTAACCTAACCTAACCTAACCTAACCTAACCTAACCTAACCTAACCTAACCTAACCTAACCTAACCTAACCTAACCTAACCTAACCTAACCTAACCTAACCTAACCTAACCTAACCTAACCTAACCTAACCTAACCTAACCTAACCTAACCTAACCTAACCTAACCTAACCTAACCTAACCTAACCTAACCTAACCTAACCTAACCTAACCTAACCTAACCTAACCTAACCTAACCTAACCTAACCTAACCTAACCTAACCTAACCTAACCTAACCTAACCTAACCTAACCTAACCTAACCTAACCTAACCTAACCTAACCTAACCTAACCTAACCTAACCTAACCTAACCTAACCTAACCTAACCTAACCTAACCTAACCTAACCTAACCTAACCTAACCTAACCTAACCTAACCTAACCTAACCTAACCTAACCTAACCTAACCTAACCTAACCTAACCTAACCTAACCTAACCTAACCTAACCTAACCTAACCTAACCTAACCTAACCTAACCTAACCTAACCTAACCTAACCTAACCTAACCTAACCTAACCTAACCTAACCTAACCTAACCTAACCTAACCTAACCTAACCTAACCTAACCTAACCTAACCTAACCTAACCTAACCTAACCTAACCTAACCTAACCTAACCTAACCTAACCTAACCTAACCTAACCTAACCTAACCTAACCTAACCTAACCTAACCTAACCTAACCTAACCTAACCTAACCTAACCTAACCTAACCTAACCTAACCTAACCTAACCTAACCTAACCTAACCTAACCTAACCTAACCTAACCTAACCTAACCTAACCTAACCTAACCTAACCTAACCTAACCTAACCTAACCTAACCTAACCTAACCTAACCTAACCTAACCTAACCTAACCTAACCTAACCTAACCTAACCTAACCTAACCTAACCTAACCTAACCTAACCTAACCTAACCTAACCTAACCTAACCTAACCTAACCTAACCTAACCTAACCTAACCTAACCTAACCTAACCTAACCTAACCTAACCTAACCTAACCTAACCTAACCTAACCTAACCTAACCTAACCTAACCTAACCTAACCTAACCTAACCTAACCTAACCTAACCTAACCTAACCTAACCTAACCTAACCTAACCTAACCTAACCTAACCTAACCTAACCTAACCTAACCTAACCTAACCTAACCTAACCTAACCTAACCTAACCTAACCTAACCTAACCTAACCTAACCTAACCTAACCTAACCTAACCTAACCTAACCTAACCTAACCTAACCTAACCTAACCTAACCTAACCTAACCTAACCTAACCTAACCTAACCTAACCTAACCTAACCTAACCTAACCTAACCTAACCTAACCTAACCTAACCTAACCTAACCTAACCTAACCTAACCTAACCTAACCTAACCTAACCTAACCTAACCTAACCTAACCTAACCTAACCTAACCTAACCTAACCTAACCTAACCTAACCTAACCTAACCTAACCTAACCTAACCTAACCTAACCTAACCTAACCTAACCTAACCTAACCTAACCTAACCTAACCTAACCTAACCTAACCTAACCTAACCTAACCTAACCTAACCTAACCTAACCTAACCTAACCTAACCTAACCTAACCTAACCTAACCTAACCTAACCTAACCTAACCTAACCTAACCTAACCTAACCTAACCTAACCTAACCTAACCTAACCTAACCTAACCTAACCTAACCTAACCTAACCTAACCTAACCTAACCTAACCTAACCTAACCTAACCTAACCTAACCTAACCTAACCTAACCTAACCTAACCTAACCTAACCTAACCTAACCTAACCTAACCTAACCTAACCTAACCTAACCTAACCTAACCTAACCTAACCTAACCTAACCTAACCTAACCTAACCTAACCTAACCTAACCTAACCTAACCTAACCTAACCTAACCTAACCTAACCTAACCTAACCTAACCTAACCTAACCTAACCTAACCTAACCTAACCTAACCTAACCTAACCTAACCTAACCTAACCTAACCTAACCTAACCTAACCTAACCTAACCTAACCTAACCTAACCTAACCTAACCTAACCTAACCTAACCTAACCTAACCTAACCTAACCTAACCTAACCTAACCTAACCTAACCTAACCTAACCTAACCTAACCTAACCTAACCTAACCTAACCTAACCTAACCTAACCTAACCTAACCTAACCTAACCTAACCTAACCTAACCTAACCTAACCTAACCTAACCTAACCTAACCTAACCTAACCTAACCTAACCTAACCTAACCTAACCTAACCTAACCTAACCTAACCTAACCTAACCTAACCTAACCTAACCTAACCTAACCTAACCTAACCTAACCTAACCTAACCTAACCTAACCTAACCTAACCTAACCTAACCTAACCTAACCTAACCTAACCTAACCTAACCTAACCTAACCTAACCTAACCTAACCTAACCTAACCTAACCTAACCTAACCTAACCTAACCTAACCTAACCTAACCTAACCTAACCTAACCTAACCTAACCTAACCTAACCTAACCTAACCTAACCTAACCTAACCTAACCTAACCTAACCTAACCTAACCTAACCTAACCTAACCTAACCTAACCTAACCTAACCTAACCTAACCTAACCTAACCTAACCTAACCTAACCTAACCTAACCTAACCTAACCTAACCTAACCTAACCTAACCTAACCTAACCTAACCTAACCTAACCTAACCTAACCTAACCTAACCTAACCTAACCTAACCTAACCTAACCTAACCTAACCTAACCTAACCTAACCTAACCTAACCTAACCTAACCTAACCTAACCTAACCTAACCTAACCTAACCTAACCTAACCTAACCTAACCTAACCTAACCTAACCTAACCTAACCTAACCTAACCTAACCTAACCTAACCTAACCTAACCTAACCTAACCTAACCTAACCTAACCTAACCTAACCTAACCTAACCTAACCTAACCTAACCTAACCTAACCTAACCTAACCTAACCTAACCTAACCTAACCTAACCTAACCTAACCTAACCTAACCTAACCTAACCTAACCTAACCTAACCTAACCTAACCTAACCTAACCTAACCTAACCTAACCTAACCTAACCTAACCTAACCTAACCTAACCTAACCTAACCTAACCTAACCTAACCTAACCTAACCTAACCTAACCTAACCTAACCTAACCTAACCTAACCTAACCTAACCTAACCTAACCTAACCTAACCTAACCTAACCTAACCTAACCTAACCTAACCTAACCTAACCTAACCTAACCTAACCTAACCTAACCTAACCTAACCTAACCTAACCTAACCTAACCTAACCTAACCTAACCTAACCTAACCTAACCTAACCTAACCTAACCTAACCTAACCTAACCTAACCTAACCTAACCTAACCTAACCTAACCTAACCTAACCTAACCTAACCTAACCTAACCTAACCTAACCTAACCTAACCTAACCTAACCTAACCTAACCTAACCTAACCTAACCTAACCTAACCTAACCTAACCTAACCTAACCTAACCTAACCTAACCTAACCTAACCTAACCTAACCTAACCTAACCTAACCTAACCTAACCTAACCTAACCTAACCTAACCTAACCTAACCTAACCTAACCTAACCTAACCTAACCTAACCTAACCTAACCTAACCTAACCTAACCTAACCTAACCTAACCTAACCTAACCTAACCTAACCTAACCTAACCTAACCTAACCTAACCTAACCTAACCTAACCTAACCTAACCTAACCTAACCTAACCTAACCTAACCTAACCTAACCTAACCTAACCTAACCTAACCTAACCTAACCTAACCTAACCTAACCTAACCTAACCTAACCTAACCTAACCTAACCTAACCTAACCTAACCTAACCTAACCTAACCTAACCTAACCTAACCTAACCTAACCTAACCTAACCTAACCTAACCTAACCTAACCTAACCTAACCTAACCTAACCTAACCTAACCTAACCTAACCTAACCTAACCTAACCTAACCTAACCTAACCTAACCTAACCTAACCTAACCTAACCTAACCTAACCTAACCTAACCTAACCTAACCTAACCTAACCTAACCTAACCTAACCTAACCTAACCTAACCTAACCTAACCTAACCTAACCTAACCTAACCTAACCTAACCTAACCTAACCTAACCTAACCTAACCTAACCTAACCTAACCTAACCTAACCTAACCTAACCTAACCTAACCTAACCTAACCTAACCTAACCTAACCTAACCTAACCTAACCTAACCTAACCTAACCTAACCTAACCTAACCTAACCTAACCTAACCTAACCTAACCTAACCTAACCTAACCTAACCTAACCTAACCTAACCTAACCTAACCTAACCTAACCTAACCTAACCTAACCTAACCTAACCTAACCTAACCTAACCTAACCTAACCTAACCTAACCTAACCTAACCTAACCTAACCTAACCTAACCTAACCTAACCTAACCTAACCTAACCTAACCTAACCTAACCTAACCTAACCTAACCTAACCTAACCTAACCTAACCTAACCTAACCTAACCTAACCTAACCTAACCTAACCTAACCTAACCTAACCTAACCTAACCTAACCTAACCTAACCTAACCTAACCTAACCTAACCTAACCTAACCTAACCTAACCTAACCTAACCTAACCTAACCTAACCTAACCTAACCTAACCTAACCTAACCTAACCTAACCTAACCTAACCTAACCTAACCTAACCTAACCTAACCTAACCTAACCTAACCTAACCTAACCTAACCACATCCTGCTCTCCTGTCCCTTATTCGGGCGGGAGAGAGCTGATCTTGAAATACAATTGGGAAAAAGCATAGACACAGGAGCGGTTGCCTCTCTGATGAGTGAGGACGAAAGTCGCAAAACATTTATAAAATATTGTGAGAAAGTGACCAAAGAAATTATAAATAGGAACAAAATGTAATTGCAATTTAAAAATAAACAAATGTAACCTGAGAGGCTTAAAATAAATAAAAGAAAAGGAACGGGAGCTGACCAAAAATGGATGCCTTAACAACAGGGAACTGTTCCAGAACTGACGAGGCGACGAAGTCTTCACTTAGCGAGAGGTATGCAAGAAGGAAATAGAATGGAGAGCGACAGAAAAGAGGTGGAGAAACTACAGGAAGAAAGATAAGAAAGGAATGAAAGATAGAAGTGCGAGAGAAAGGAACGAGGAATTAGTTATAAAGGAATAGAGATGATAAGTGTGATGTATTCGAAAAATGCAAATAAAGGCCCTGACCCGCCATACGCAGGGGAATGATGCAAAAAAAAAAAAAAAAAAAAAAAAAAAAAAAAAAAAAAAAACCTAACCTAACCTAACCTAACCTAACCTAACCTAACCTAACCTAACCTAACCTAACCTAACCTAACCTAACCTAACCTAACCTAACCTAACCTAACCTAACCTAACCTAACCTAACCTAACCTAACCTAACCTAACCTAACCTAACCTAACCTAACCTAACCTAACCTAACCTAACCTAACCTAACCTAACCTAACCTAACCTAACCTAACCTAACCTAACCTAACCTAACCTAACCTAACCTAACCTAACCTAACCTAACCTAACCTAACCTAACCTAACCTAACCTAACCTAACCTAACCTAACCTAACCTAACCTAACCTAACCTAACCTAACCTAACCTAACCTAACCTAACCTAACCTAACCTAACCTAACCTAACCTAACCTAACCTAACCTAACCTAACCTAACCTAACCTAACCTAACCTAACCTAACCTAACCTAACCTAACCTAACCTAACCTAACCTAACCTAACCTAACCTAACCTAACCTAACCTAACCTAACCCAGTAGCGCGACGACAGCTGTAGCGCTCGGACGTTGCGCGAGCCCGCTCCGTGCCTATAGCAAGTTTTCGCAGCGATATCCGAAGTATCCCCTTGCGCGCCAATCGCGTAAATCCATTTTGAAATTTTTTGTCGTGAAATACGAAGTGCGATATATCATTCGATTCGTCTCATCAAGTGGATTGCGGTGATATAAAAATTGAAGTGACCGGACTAAAATCTCGGGAGTTATAGACCAAAAAGTGCGAAAAAGCGAGGTTAAGAACTTCGAGCGTGACCGCTGCCAAAATAAGATCGGCGACCCCTATCTTTTTTGGTGGCAATAAGTGCCTCCCTGCTGCCTCTGTCAACCCCCAAAAATCCAGAATTTTTTGGATAAGGGGTTGCGGAGATATTAAGAAAAAAGAAAAAACCACGTGGCACGTGGTAATTAATCCGGGAGTCCTAGAAGTTTGAAAAACATACCACCGGAAAGCGGAGAACGAGGCGAGATCGCCGACACCTCGGGGTCCAGGATCCGACCCCTGAGGAAGGAGCAGCGAGGGGGTGAAAAGGACCGACCAACCCCTATCTTCGGAGCCGCCTAGCAAAAAATTTAAAGCGACGACCCCCCACTTTTTGGGGCTTGTTGGATCCGGCAGAAGAAGACCTATCCAACGACACCCCACAAGAGGGGGGTATAACTAGGAAAATTAGGAAATAAAAATAAAAAACCGGGAGACGCTGCGCGGGGCCGGGAAGCACCCCTGGGGGGCATAGGATAGCTACAGGTGAGTAGCAAAAAATTGGCTTTAGAAGAAAATTTCCCCCTTTTATTAAATTACAAAAAATATTTGAGAAATTTTGGAAAACTATTGGGATATAAATAAAAACAGTTGAAAAACTCAAAATTCAAAATTCAAATTAAATTATAAACTCTTCCAAATTATTAAAAAATCTTTTTCAAAATTACACCCGGTGGAGAAATCCACCCACTACCCACCTGTGCTTGCCCGAAGGCGCTAGCCCTCCTCCAGGGGGAGCTACAGCGAAAACAAGGGAGGCCACGGGCCGCAAATAGCGGCGGTTAACGTGGTTTTCCGTGCCGGCCGTACTCGGGGCGGGGCTGTTATAATACCTGTTATCCCCTTGAATAAATAACAAAACCTAATACGGTGGAGCAAAAACTCAGGGGAAACAGCAACTGTTCCGACGCGGCTGGTAATCTTGGCCCTGGGAATAGGTATTTTGGCGGCGTCTCCCGGAGATACTAGGTATCGTCACTAAAATAACAGTTGGCGAAATAATTATTTCGCCAAAAATTATAATAAAATAGGACAAGGCGACGATACCTAGTATCACATAAAGCGCAATAGCCGGCACGAACTTGGCCGGGTGAGCCAACTTCGCTGAGCGCGGCGAAGTACCAGGCTCGCATAAACGCGGGAAGCGTGCGACGGCATCCTAGTAGAAATAAGTTAGCAAAATAAGAAAACTGTAAGTTGCCGCTACAATCCATCAGGCGCATAATATTTTTTGCAACATTGCTGTTGGATCGCAGCAGGCGCCTATCAATCTAGTCATAGTTGTAAGATAGATCGCGTGGTTTTTTGACCCGCGAACTTAGGCTAAAATTTTGTTGCTATTGCAATTAGTTTAAGTTATAATAAGTTGACATTGGCCCTATTGCCTTAGTTTATAAGTTTGAAATTGTGACAAGTGCCCTATTGCATTAGGATTAAGTTTTTAGATAAAGGACGAGTTCCCCTTGCGTCCCTCCCCCCTCGACATGATCCGCACTCCCCCGAGGAAGTCGGACGCGGGCGACGTGACCCTGCCTAGTGAGGCAGGAGATACCATGAGGAGAAGTACGTCGCCCATAGCGGACGCCCCTAGAGGGGGCAGCGTCCGTAGGAGTGTAGGGGAGTGGGAGAAGGTCGAAGGGAAGAGGAAGACCTCTCCCCGAGCAGCCGCCCCCACGACAAAGCCAAAGGCACGTGCCCTGCAAGACCAGGGACCAAAGCTGGTGCAGGAGCGGTCACCGGCGGGGGCGGGCGCCGCGGGCCCCTCAAGGGAGGGGAAATCGGCGCCCGCCGACCGCGTTGTGGAGGCGCGGGCCTGCCTGACCAAAGCCAAGCTCCACCTGGCAGGCTCGCGCAACCTAAAGTCAGAAATTAAGATAGGGGTGACCGCAGCAGTGGAGAGGCTGTACCAATTGGTCAAGGAGGCCGTGGCGGACAGGAGACAAGTGAAGTCCCCTGTCCCGGAACCCCTGAGGAAGGCGGAGGAGGGGCGAGGGCCTGGGGGTCGCCAAGAGGACCCCGCCCCCCCCTCGCTGGACCAGGGGAAAGCCGACCTCCTCCTCAAAAGGTTGGAAGACCACGGGCGGCTTCTTGAGAGCAGCAGTCAGGAGATTGCTAAACTCAAGGAGTCGCTCAAGTCATGGGAGGAGGAGGGTGCCCGGCAGCGGGGCACGTATGCGGCGGCGGCAGCAGTGGCGGCTGCCCCGGCAAAAAGGCCCCCACCGGGGAGCGAGGTGGTGCACTCGGTGGCGGTCTCGTCGGAGGTGGCCGCGACCGGGGAGCAGGTATTGGGGAAAATCCGGGAGGCCCTCAATGCAAAGGAGGAGGGCCTCCGGATCGACAGGGTCAGGCGAGTAAGGGACGGGAGAATAATTATAGGATGTGGCACGGAGGGCGAGCTGGCGAAGGTGCGCGAGCGGCTGACAAAGGCAGGTAAGGGCCTGAAGATGGAAGAGGTGCAGAGCCGCGACCCGTTGGTCATGCTGAGGGATGTCATGGCCTACAATAAAGACACGGACATTATAAAGGCCCTTAAGTCCCAGAACGGCCATCTGCTGGGCGGCATCCCCGAGCGTGACCTGCGCGCCGAGGTTCGCTTCAGGCGGAGGGCGCGAAACGCGCTGATGACCCATGTGGTCTTGCGCGTGTCGCCAAAACTATGGAGCCGCCTCACAGCAGCGGGAGTGATGCACGTGGACCTCCAGCGGGTCCGGGTGGAGGATCAGTCCCCGCTGGTTCAGTGCACTCGCTGCTTGGGCTACGGCCACAGCAAGCGGATGTGCACCGAACGTGAAGATCGGTGCACCCACTGCAGCGGACCGCACCTAAGGGGCGAGTGCCCGGAATGGCAAGCCGGGAAACCTCCCGCCTGCCGGAACTGCCGGAAGGCGAAGGCGGACCGGTGGGACCACGGGGCGTTCGACGCCGAATGCCCGGTCCGGAGAAGGTGGGACGCCATAGCCCGGGCGTCGGTAGCGTATTGCTAACGGCGCCCCGGGGGCCGACCGCAATATCCGGACTGGGCGACGCCAGTATCGCGCTGTGCAGTTAAACCTGCAAAGGTCCGAGCTTGCCACAGCCGAGCTGATATGCGAAGCGCCGAAGAGAGGGTGGGCGTTCGCAATGGTCCAGGAGCCGTATATCGGCGCAATTGGCGAGATGCGGCACTACCCAGGGACAAGGATAGTACAATGCGTGAGCCGAGGTGACGGGGAGGTCGTCAAGGCCGCCATTGTACTGTTCGACGATACCATCGATATCACCCAATGTCCTGACCTCACCTCTGGCAACATTTCTGTCGCCAGACTGAGAACCGGGGCTTGGGAGATAGGGGTGGTATCCGTCTACCTGGAGCCAAACAAGCCCATCGAACCATACCTGGACCGGATCGGCTCGGTCGTGGGAAGGTTGGGGACTGCCAACGTGGTACTGGGCGGTGACGTCAACGCCCATAACACCTGGTGGGGCAGCCAGTCCGGAGACCAGCGAGGCACTGATGTTGCAGCCGTGCTCGACCAACTGGAGTTGCACGTGCTGAACCGGGGGTCTGAGCCTACGTTTGACACCTATCGGGGCGGAAAGCGGTACTCCAGCTGCGTCGATATTACTGCTTGCTCGACCTCTCTGCTCGATCGAGTGGAGGGTTGGCGAGTCGCGGACGGAGTATCTTCGTCGGACCACAGGGCGATCCTGTTCGAGTTGAATCTCGCGAGGTCCGTCGGTACGGACATCAGGTGTTCAACACGGAAGTACACTACCCATAGAGCAGACTGGGACGAGTTCAAACGAACTTTCGCGAACTTTCGCCCAGCTGCTCTCAGACCGCTGTCTGACGCCAGCCGAGGTGACCGAGGTCACCGATAAGGGGGCGTTGGACGGCATCGTCGGGCGGTATGTGGAAACCGTGGGGGACGCCTGCGATTCGGTCCTGCCGAAGGCCTCCGGGAGGAAGAGGACAGAATTGCCCTGGTGGTCCGAACAGCTCTCTCTCCTCAAGGCAGACGCCTTGAGGAAGAAGAGACGGATCCCGAACGCGCGGCCGGCCCGTAAGGAGATGGTCCTGCGCGAGTATTTCGACGCAAAGGAGGCTTACCGCCTCGAGGTGAGGCGTGCTCAGACCTCCAGCTGGAAGCGGTTCTGCGAGCGGCAGGAGCGCGAGACCATGTGGGACGGCATCTATCGTGTGATGCGTCGCACGGAGGTAAGGCGTGAAGACGTCCCCCTCGTCCAGGGAGGGAAGGTGCTGGACGCAGTGGGATCGGCCAGGTTGCTTGCGGAGGTTTTCTTCCCGGGAGATGACCCCGGGGAGGACAATGCGGACCACTGTACTGTAAGAGCCCAGTCCGATGAAGTCAACGAGGGGGGACATGGTGATCCATGTGAACCCCCCTTCACGATGGAGGAGCTCCGATGGTCCGTGTCAACCTTCAATGCGAAAAAGGCACCTGGCTTCGACGGATTCACTGCTGACATCTGCCGGGCGGCCATCGCCGTGGATGCCGGTCTGTTTCTCGCGCTCTCCAACCGGTGTCTCGCTCTTGCCCACTTCCCCACGAGATGGAAGGAGGCAGCGGTTGTGGTGTTGCGGAAGCCCGGTAAGGACGATTGCACGCACCCTAAATCCTACCGGCCCATCGGACTCTTGCCCGTCATGGGCAAGGTCCTAGAAAAGATGATGGTCCGGAGGATACGGTGGTACACTGCACCGTATATCAGTAGCCACCAATACGGCTTCATGCCGCAAAGGTGTACCGAAGACTCCCTGTATGACCTGATCCAGCACATACGCTCTCGCTTGAAGGAGAAGGAGATCGTTGTGCTGGTATCATTGGACATAGAGGGAGCCTTCGACAACGCCTGGTGGCCTGCTATACGGTGCAGACTGGCCGAGACTCGCTGCCCCGTCGACCTGCGGCGCCTTGTCGATAGCTATTTTAGCGATCGCAAGGTGTCCGTCAGGTACGCGGGGGCGGAGTGTGCCAGAGATACCACCAAGGGGTGCGTGCAAGGATCCGTGGGCGGCCCAACATTCTGGACCCTCCTCCTAAATCCACTCCTGGAGATGGTGGTCAAGAGCGGAACACACTGCCAGGCGTTCGCAGACGACGTCGTGCTGATCTTCTCCGGGCAAGAGACCGGGGACATCACGAGGAAGGCAAATGCGGTGCTCGCCGATATTCACGATTGGGGGGTCCGAAACAAATTGAGGTTTGCACCACACAAAACCAACGTGATGGTGCTGACCAACAAACTCAAGTACGACAACCCAATATTGAATATGGGCGGAGAGCCCCTTTGTCGAACTCGTGAAGTTCGGATACTCGGCCTGACAATTGACGATAGGCTCACGTTCAACACGCACGTGAAGAACGTGAGCAGCAAGGCCCAAGGCCTCTATCGTCAGTTGTGCAGGGCCGCTAAAGTGTCATG